>MU390241.1:460521-476578 GCA_022578715.1 Nemania sp. FL0916 | reverse complement strand
TTTTTATTTAAAACTATAATATATTTTATTAAAAATTGTTTATTTTTTTAAAAAAAATTATAAAGTTTTTTATTATTATTATATTATTATTTAACAACTTTTTTAAAAAAAAAATTAATAATTTTAAAATTAATTTTTTATTTTATTTAATTTATCCGATTTTTAAACTCGGGAATTTTTTATTTTATTATTTCGATTTTTTGTTCCGTATTAAATATATATAATTATTAAACGGGTTTTACGTTCGGGGTTTTTAATATTTTAAAAAAAACAATTTTTAACTCGGTATTTTTTTAATAATAATAAAAACATTTTTTTTTATTTATTAGTTTTTTTATTTTATTATAATTAAGTTTAAAACGGGTTAAAATCGAAAATAAAATATTAATATTTTACGCAAGTTTCGGTTAAATAAATCGGTTATTTAATTAAAAAAATCGCTTGTTATTAAACTTCGAATTATTAAAAAACTTTTAATTTTATTTATTTTAATAATTTTTAATATCGGATTTAATTAAATTATAAACGATTTATTTAACGTATTTAATTACGTCGTTATAAATATTTTTTTTATTTAAATATTAATAAGTTATTTAATTTTTTAAATAAAAAAAAACTAAACGTAAAACTTTTTTTTTAAAAAATTTTTAATTAATATACGTTTATTTATTAATTTATTAAAAAAATTTTTAAACGTTTAAAATTCGGTAATTTTTTTTATTTTTAAATTATTAAACTTATTATAAAATTTTTATTTATAATTTAAATTTTAATATTATTATTTAAAATAATTTAATAATATTTTAAAACTTTTTATTTAATTAAAATAAAAATTATTAAAATAAAATTACACGTTTTTTATAACACGTTTATTTAAATAAAATTTTATATTTATTATTTTAATAACGTTATTATTAAATTAATCGTTATTAATTTTTAATCGATTTATTTAATTACGATATTGAATTTTAAAAATTATAATATTTTTAACGGGGTCGTTATAAAAAATAAACATTTTTACTTTTATAAACTTTTTTTAAAATATCCCGTTAAAAATAATAAACGTTAAAATAATTTCGCGATTAAAAATTAAAATAATTTCGCGATTAAAAATTAAAATAGTTTCGCGATTAATATTAAAACGGGAAAAAATTAAAACAGTTTTATAATTATTTATAATTAAATTAATAATTAATTAATTAATATTATTAACTTTTTTTTATTTTTTAATAAATTTCGATTTTAACGTATTAATTAATATTTTAACTTTTTTTAACTTTTTTTTTTATAATAAACTTAATAAATAATAATTATTAAAATTTCGACGTTTTCGTTTAATATTAAAATTATATAATAAACTTCCCGGGTTTCGAAATTTTAAATTTCGGTTAAAAATACCCAAGTTTATATTTCGTTAAAAAAATTTTAAAAATTTATTTTATATATTTTTTTAAAATTTTATTAATTTATAATAATATCGAATTATAAAAATACTTGTTAATTAAAATTAATAATAAAAACGAAATAAAATCCCGGACTGTTTATTCGAATAATATTTTTAATAATTATATTAATCCGGTTCGTTACGTTTTTAACGATTATATTTTAAAAAAGATTATAACGGGCGTTTTTAAATTATTCGTATTTTTAATTATATTTACGAATTATTCGTATATATTAAACTTTAACTCGTTAATAAGTTCGCTTTCGGTTTTATTATTGTATTCGTTATTATTACTCGAAATATTATTATTTTTTTACTTAAAAATATCGGAATTTATATTTAAATAAACGGTAAAAAATAAAAACTATTAATAAAAGTTATTATAAATATAATTAAAATAATTATACGTATTAATTAAATCGTTAAAATTAAAAACTATATAGTAATAAAAAAAACCGTTTATTATTAACGCGTAATTCTTGTTATTAAAAACTTTAAAAATATTAAAATATCCGGAAAAATTAATTTTTAAACCCGTTATTTTATTAATCGTAAATAATTAACTTATAAAATTAATTTAATCGTTTTAATAAATTAATTAAATTATAAATTATTACGATTAAGTTTTTTATTAAAATCGGAATTATTATTTTAATTAACTTATTATATTAAATTTATAATTAAAAAATAAAAAAGCTTATTTATAAATCTATACACGTTATATATAAGTTAATCGTACGTACGTTAATTAATTAATAAAACTACAACTATTAAGTTACGTATTATTATATAATTTTAATCGAGGGGTTAATTAAAAGGTTAATTAATCTTATAAGTTAATTAAACTTAAACATAATTAATGTGTTAAATTATTAAAATAATTACTTGTTATAACTGTTATAAAAAATCGCGTAAAAATATAAAGCGTTATAATATAGTTTTAATTTATACGTTTTTATATATATATAAATTATAACTTAAGGTTTATTATTTTCGCCGTTTTAATAATTTAATAAAACGTAAAAATCGTATTTTAAATAATTTTACGTATAAATATTTATATAAATTAATATTTAAAGTTTTTAAATTAATACGACGTTTTTTTTTTCGTTTATATATTGTTAAAAAAAAATTAAATAAATTAATTATAATTTCCGTACGTTATAAATTTTAACCCGTAAATTCTTTAATATTATAGTTTTATAATAAAACCGTTTATTAAAATTCGAGTTATAATTTATTTAATTTATTAAAATAAAATATCGTATATTATTAAATAATTTTTTTTTAATTTTAACGTTTAAAAATTTAGTTTACCGGTTAATTAATTCGATTATTATTATAACAACGGTTTTAATAAAGCCGTTTTACAACGAAATATTGTTAAAAACTAAAGTTAATTCGGTTAAAAACTTCGATAATGTTTAAGATTTTTTTTATTTTTATTTTTTCGTTTATTATTTCGAAATTAGTTTTAAACGAATTAAATAACGCGTTAAATTATTTTATTATTATAAAAATCGAAAAAAAACTTTTATTATTTAAAACTAATCGTTTTTAATTATTATTAAAAATAAAAATGTTTTTTAAAACTAACGTATTAAACGGGTCAACGGATACGTTTTAAACCTTATTATTAAAGTTAAATTTTAATATTTATATAATTATAAATTTTAACTTGTTTTTATTATTATAATTTTTAAATTTAATTTTACGTATAATTTAAAAAAAAATTTTAATAAAAATGATTATTTTGTTATTAACCCGTTTTAGTTTTACCGAGTAGTTTAAATAATTAATTACGTACAAGTTAAAATAATTCGCGTATTTTAAAAGTTTTTAATAAATATTAAACTCGTGTTAATTAAATCGATTATTATAGTTTTCGTATTTATAAACTTAAAAATAATTTCGAACCGTATAATATTTTTAATAACCCGGTTTTTTAAAACTATATCGTTTAATTAAAAGTTTTTTATTAATTTGTTTAATAAGTTTATTAATTAAAAAAAACTTAAAAATTTTAACAAGTTGTTTAAAAAAAACGACTTATATAACCGTATATATTTAAAAGTTTATATTTTATTTAAAAATATAAATATTAATTAATATAAGGTTTATTTAAATTTTCGTTTTTTATATAATTTATTCGGAGTTTATAATAATATTTTAATTTAGTTTTATATAGTTCGAAAAAAACGCGAATATAGTTAATACGATATAAATAATTCAAGTTTTAAATAATTCGATTTTATCCGCGTAAAATAAATAAACAATAATAGTTTTATTATCAAGTTATATTAATTTATTCCGAACTATAAAATTTTTAATTATAATTAATTAACCCGTATTAATATATCGTAAATTTATTATTTTATTAAAAAATATATTAAACTTTCGAATAAAAACGTTTTATATTCCGAATAATTAAAGTTTGTTTAATAAACGGTTTTTTATAACCCGAACGAAAATTTTAAAATTTTTAATATTCGAAATTAATAATTTTGCGTAAAAAAAGTCGAAAGTCGTGTTTAATCGAATCGATTAAGTTTAAGTTTTTAAAACAAACTTAAATACTTTAATAATTTATACGTAAGTTTAAAAAATAACTAATATAATAATAATTATAAATCATAATTTATTTAATAATACGTTGTTATTTATTAAAGTTTTATTATTAATAAAATATATTAATTAAAAACGTAAATAAATAATTATAATTTTATTAATTTTAATAAATATTATTATATTAAAATATTAACCGATTTCGGTTGTTAATTTTTTCTCGATTTTATATTAAATATTTTAAATATATTTATCGAATTTTTAAACGAAATCGTTTAAAACGTTAACAAAAGTTATAATAATTTTTTTTTAAATTTTTACGTTTTGTTTTACTTTTTCGAAATAAAAGTTAATTAAGCTCGAAAACGTAAAAAATTATTTAACAACATTTTTTTTAAAAGTATTTTAAATAATATATATATATTATTAATACGTATTTTTTTATATTAAATATTAATAATAAAAAACGTAAGCAGTTTTATTTACTTAATAAATTAAAAATTTAATATAATAATAATACGTTATAATATATAAAGTTCTGTTATTAATAACAAATTATTAATTTAATAGCGGGTCTTAGTGTTTTAATAAAAATTAGTCCAATTTTAACACTGTTAATATTTTTAATATAAACTGCGGGCTTGTACTAACACTTCCAAGCACGCGAACAATAAATAAAAGGAAAGGTGTCTTACGATACTAGACGTGGCGGATGGGAACAAATACGTCAACTATATAAACTTGGACAACTTCTAGATTCGAGCTGAATAAATGTATGCATGATATAGAGACGGCGCGTTCGGATGGCTGCGCGTAGCCTGAAACGCCATTCGTTGAGATAGATTCGACTGCGACCTAAGAGATGAGCAAGGTCGTATTCTGGAAAATAAAGTAAGCGAATCCTGCACTTCTGCGCTTCTTGCAGCCGCTGTGCAGACAACATCTCATCCGCATACCTATTTATATATACGTGTAAATGAGATTCTGGAATATCACTTACCTACTCACTTACACCACCTACACATGAGCTCTAGGTATGAGTTGCAGTTACCTTTTTAGGTATCTTGCAGGGCACAATGGTGTAGTGTATGTTTGTGAGGATCATAAATCAGGACATCCTGCAGTGGTAACACAACTTCACTCCGTCCACACGGATTCTCCGCATATATTTTTATTCAAGACATCCCATGATTCGCGAACAGATACGCACGCACGCGTTCATTGAAGGAAATGACTAAATACTGCAAGGGAGCCAGTCTCTTTCCATCATTTAGTTCATAGCAGACCTCCACCACTGATAGGCTGGGATAGGCCGAGCTGTAAGGAGAAAAGTCGTGCCATGCCCCCTTTTATGGGGCATATGCCATCCTAGCGCAGGAATCAGCAAGGCTAACGAGACTGCTGTATGCACTATCCATGGCTAACTAGCGTAGATACTGCAGTCGAGACCCATCGATGCGCGATCCTGTCAGGTACCTGCCTCTACGCAGACAATTATTATCTTTCCTCCACCAGAGGTTAATTGAGCACGCATATGCATGTAGTGTACTCCGTAGTTGGTCTTCTACCTAACCTACCTCAGGTCTTCAACCATCCACATCCACATCCATCTTATCTCATCTCACCTGCGGCCTGCTGGTCCGACCGCCCAGCATTACGAGCATTACAGTAGTTGGAGCTGTCAGGTTGAATTATTTTGATTAGCTGGACACTCCCTTCTTCTCCTCTCTCTCTTTCTCTCTTTCGAGTGCCATCCCGTTCGTTTCCCTTCGTGCCCTGCGTCTCTGCGCTCTGTTCTGCCCTTCGTCTCCGAGGCCTGCGTTGATGCAACACGCCTTTTGCGCCACTCGCAAGTATCCAGAACCACAACCGTCACGACCCTGACTCTCGCCAGCCCTCCGTACGACCGCGTCCTCCGGAGTGACCCAGTTTCCTAGTCAATCGCTAGAAAGTTGCCGGGCGCTGTTTTAGATCCTGACCCGAAACACGACACGACCAAACGGGCTTTGGGCATTCTTTATTTTATTTTACGTGGCCTTGGACAATATCTCCTATTGCCGAGCCTCACACAATACGAAGTACACTACGCACATACAAAGTACACACATACACCATAGCCGCCAATTAGCTGTACATTACACGACGTACCATTACTATCTGCTTTCTTCCAAGCCTCGCTCCTATTATTCTTTTTTCGCGGTTGACGTTACCCCAATCCTACCTCGATCCCACTGTCGGTCGCGTGCACGCTCTTGGCACCCGCTTCTACAATACCTACACTACGCTATTATATCTCCGTACGGTCCACACCAACGAGAATACGTCCCTGTACACCCATCCATAGTATACCTTCCCAGGTATACCTACCGCGACAGCCCGTCCGCTTATCACCCGGATCGGTCAGCTTGATTTCACGCTTCCACGCGTGGCTCGGGAAAGCCGGACATCATGGCCGGGCTCATGAGCAAGCGCCAGCAAGCACGCAACGAGCGTGCTCTCCAAGACCTCGTGCAGAGCGTGCCCGGCAATAATCTATGCGCTGACTGCGGTGCCCGAAATCCATGTATGTGACGCTGCGCCGCGCCCTTTCTCTGCCGTTACCCTGCCGCATCTGCCCTGTTCCGCGATGTAATGCTGACGTTTGTCTCCCTCTAGCCTGGGCATCATGGAATGTAGGTGTGCCACCGACTCCCGCACAAACGATCCCTAGCCCCCGTCCTGCTGTCGCATTCTCCCAAGCACATTCTCCAGCACTGTACCAGATACATAAGTAGAGGAAGATAGCGTGTGAAGACAACATTGCTAACCATTCCGGCCGCAGCTGGGCATATTCCTGTGCATGAGGTGCGCTGCCATCCATCGCAAGCTCGGCACGCACATTTCCAAGGTTAAGTCGATGAGCATGGACAGCTGGACCAACGACCAAGTTGAGGTACGACAGCCACAGCAACAAAAGAGACGCCCTCTCGTGTGCAGGAATCTAACTACGTGGTTACACAGAGCATGAAGCGAGTGGGTAACGCCGCTTCGAATAAGACATACAACCCCCAGAACAAGAGGCCACCCGTGCCGGTTGACGCCGACGAAGCCGATTCGGCCATGGAACGTTTCATTCGATCCAAGTATGCCCAGCCTTCGAGCCGGACCCCGACGAGCGGCCCAACACGCCATAACACAGGAAGTTCGGACGAAGACACCCCTCCGCCGCTGCCCCCTAAGACGGGTACCCGGTTCTTCAAATCGGCAACGCTTCCGTTCCGATCTAAGAAGGATCCGCACAGCCCGCGCGAGAGTGTTTCCCCACAGTACGGCCTGTCTTCGCGTGACGACCATTTGCGCAACAAGCCGTCAAAAGTATTCGGAGCAAGCGTGCATCAGGACAGCCTCGAGGCTACGGCGCAAAAGTTGACACAACTCCGCGACATGGGCTTCACAGATGACAAGCGCAATGCCATGATATTAAAGGGAGTGAGTGGCAACCTAGAAAAGACGGTCGAGGCCCTAGTACGTCTAGGTGAAGGGAACGGAACGATTTCGCCGGGCTTGGCCACAATCCGGGATCCGTTGTCGACCTCCTTGACGCCGAAGCCGACGAAGCCAGTCACCAATGGCCTATCGAAACCGAGCCCTCCTCTCCCTGTAGAGGCACCGTCATCGCTATCTAATGACCCTTGGGAGATACAACCCGCGCCGCCCCAATCGTCGCAATCGACGGGTACCCTGCCAAACAAGAACCCATTCTACAACAATAATCCCTTCGGCGCGCCTGGCCAGCAGCCACGTGAATATAACTTGAACCAGTCTATGCAGACTCTCACGCTGGGCTCACCGCAGCCGCCACTTTTCCCGCATCATACGGGCGGGGCGCCCGCCCCTCAGCCTGTATCTCAACCTACCTATTCGCAGTCGATGACTCCACCTATGCCTCAAATGCAGAATTTCGCCTCGATGGCCTTCAACAACCACCAGACCTACCCACAGCCGTCGCAGCCGTCGCCGCAGCAAGGTTACAATCCCTTTTTACAGGCCCCCGTAACTCCGCAGCAGCAGCAGTCTCTATCTCTGAATACGTCTCCATACCAGTATCAGGGATCCCTGACGAATAACCCGTTCACGAGGTCGCCGACAGGCATGGCTTCGCCTATGTTGAATCAGATACCCGAGCAGTCACAGCAAAATGTATATACTTCCCCCCAGACCCCGTATAGTGCCAATCCTTTCATGGCCATGGGCCAGCCGCAATTATCTTCACCCCACCAGCAACAACAGCAACACCAGCAACAGTGGTTTCAACAAACTCAGCAACAGGCGCAACCGGCGCAACCGGCGCAACCGACCTACCCTACCCAGCAGGCTAATAGGGACGCGATCATGGCCTTGTATAGATACGCACAACCTGCACCAACGTCGGCGCCTGCCGCGGGGCAAGGAACTTCCAGCCCGTTTGAGACGAATCCACCTGCGGCCGCCCAGCCACAAGCGCAGGCGCAGGCGCAGTCGCAGTCGCAGTCATACGCGCAATTGAGTCCTCCAATGGGAACGAAAAATCCATTTTTAAACAGCACAGCAGCTCCGATAGCCCCTGCGTTTGCGCCGACGAACCAGGTAAGCTCAGGTGCGAGGAGCCGTGAGAGCATGATGCTCGGGATGGAGATGGCCTGGAACAACGGCCGGCATAGTCCGGATGCATTTGCGAGCTTGAGCGCAAGAAGCGGGTGACGAGATGTTAACGAATTTCTCATGTCACTTATGTGTTGGCGGGGCAACCGTATATACTGTATGAACCTATCAACATATGATGTAGGTATACCATAATGAAATCTTAGCACGAGGTGAGGATAACAGCATTAATGTGTTATTTGAAGATAAAGAAAGAAGAGAAGAAGAACAGAAGTTAAAAAAAGAAAAGAGAAAGAAGAGACGATTAATGGAGCTTTTTCTATTTTTTTCATTTCGCACTACGGACATCCATGGATGCTGCTATGATCACATGACCTCTCCCCTACGCCCCCCCTTTTTAAGTTCTCTCACTTTCACTTATGAATCTCCTTCAGCGAGAACTCCTCCCAAGTGACCTCTTCCAAATCCTCAAACGCCCCGTCCTCGACTTGCACGACCTCGCTCCACCCGCGGATCAGCCCGCGCCAGTAGCACATCTCGGCGGCGGGGCTGAAATACCCGCCGCCGTGGAACAGCGCGCGCTGTCTGCGCGCAATACCCTCGGCGATCCGCGGGTGCGACTCCAGCCACAGGATGGTGGCTTCTAGATCGCTCCAGTCCGGCGCCACGAAGACGATGTTCGCGGACGAGGAGGCGGAGTAGGATACTGGCCACGCGCTTTGCACCCAGGGGGCTGGGTAGGGCAGGAGAGAGGGCGGGGGGTCACGGGGGCCGAGGTGGATGGGTGTGCGGGGGAGGCCGGGGCCGGTTTGTTCTTGTTCTTTCTCCCCTTGGTGCTTCTTATGGGAAGAGAACAACGAATGAGACGAGGAATGGGATGAGGGAAAGGGGGGAGAATCAGAATCAGGTGCGTCGGGATCCAGCGTGGAGCTGAACACGGGCCGCAAGAGGTGCGTGAGGTGCTGGACCCAGGCGACGGGCGGCGCGACCACGACGCTGGCGCACAGCGTGTGGAACTGGAACCGGCCGCTGTAGGTCACGCCCTCGGTGTGCACGACGTACTTGTACCGGCAGAAGTCCTCGATCCGCAAGGCGTTGGTGGCGTTGCGCTCCCCTGCTCCCGGGCCGGTTTCTATTGAGGTGGCGGGTGTACCCGCCCAGTCTAGGGCTTGGATGTCGGCCCAGGGATGGGCTGGGTTTATGGGGGAGGATGAGGAGGTGGAGGAGGAAGGGGAGGAGTCGGGTTTTGTCCCGAATGCGCGCACCAGGTTTTGTCGTAATCGCCCTGCGCGTGGATTGTTGAACCATGTTGTCCCGCGCCAGACTGCGCGGGGGATCTTCTTCGCAAATCCCGACTCCTTCTCCTTTCCCTCCCCCCTTATCAAGTCGTCATCCCCACCAAGCTCCTCCTCGATCCGCGAAATCGCCTCGGCAGCCCGCGGCAGCGACCCGATGAACGGCAAGGGCCACGAATACAGACTGAAGTGCGGGATGACCCAGAACCGCTTCTTCGCGCCCGTCGCGGCGTTGCTCTGGAGCATGGGGTCCGCGGGCCGCGAATACGAGAACGTGTTGGGCTTTGGGTCGTCGTGATGATTGAATGCGATGATTGTTTCTGGGATAGACGAATGAGAAGAAGGGGAACGCGGCCAGGTTAGTAGCGCGTTGGCGATTTGATGGAGCGTCGCGGCGCGGTGCGCCAGCATGTCTTTGCTCAAGTCGCTTTTGCGCGCCGCCGAGAGGATGTATAACTGTATATTTTTGCGGTTGTCAGTGGTGTTCATATTATCCGATTTTACGGAAATGCTGATCAAGGTCAGGCATCTTGTTTTACAGCAATCTATAACATGAAGCATGATGCCGGATATTGTTCATCGCCTTCATGGACAGCCGATTTTTGTCTTCGCGCTTCTCAGGGGGAAATTTTAGAATAGAAAAGATCTTTACCTGCCCGTCCCGGATCCGCGCAATCGTCGGTCCCAGGTTCCCCGGCGTCCGCGTCAGCGTGAACGGGCCCTTGGCTACTTCGTCGTCGACCTGCTCCAGGAGTCTGGGGAAAGTCGCGCGGCACTGGTCTTCGGTCAAAAAGCGGTTGTTGAGCAACTCAGGGGGTAAGCTGGATCGTCCGTTTGCGGCGCCCTTCCCGGGCCGCATTAGTGGCGGCGATTCCCATGTTTCTGAATTCTTTGATGCGGTTGAGCTTGAGCCTGAGCTTGGTGTGAGGAGGAAGCAGTAGATGGCCAGGCAGAGCACGGATATCACCACGATTTGCCGCAACCGTGCGGCTTGCCGCGGGCTTCGGGGGCGGACGTGGGAGACGCCCATCGTGTATAGGGTTTGAACGTAGAATAGCTAGCTTAACTTTGATAGAGACCTGAAGTTGGATATCAAGAAATCGTAATCCACCAGCCGGGCTACATGATCGTCCCGCCCGTGCGGTCTGCCGGATGGTGGATCGATGTCATGCGGCGACACGGCTGTGGCGGCGGCGGTTCGATGAGCTACGGTAGCTAGCTATGTCGTGATCCCGCGACGGATACCTACTTACTTAACTACGGTAGCTAGCTAACCTAGCCGGCCACTTATTCTCGCTTGTTGGAGGAGCTGGAAACGATACATATAGCCCGCGTCGCCAAGAATTATAGGAAACCGAGAAAAAGGGGGCTTGTAATCGCCTTATAATAGGCGGCGGACGGAACATGAAGTGGGTAAAGCATCTTATAGGCTTATAAGAAAAATACATACATACGTACGTAGTTGCCGGGGAGTGTGTAGTAGTATGTACAGGATGTAGGCATCTCCGGGACATGTACCTCCGCAATGGGAAATTATGGTTACCGTGCCCTTTTGTGTTGCTTCCTCGTTTTTCTTGGTATGTTCTTGGAAAGGTCTGTCTTCTGTTCCTTCGCCGCGCGTTACACTGCGCTACACTACTACCGTTACGCTTCGACACCAACCACGCCCCGAAGTCCTCATGCATGGAGACGGATCTGCATTAGCAAATATGTGTATGGGCCTACGTACGGTAGGTAACCCTTGTTCGTGGGGAAATTCGACTACAGTACGGAGTACCCCGTGGTTAGTGGACATCTCCCCCGCATTCGCTGGACGATCGTATTCGTCTGGTCTGGGGTAATCTATATATCCACGGCATACGGCATAGGTGTGCAAATCCGTGTATGTAATTGTCTAAGGGGACAAAGACGGTAGGTTCCCTGGAATTAAGAAGTATAAGGATAGCTAGTTATAATTCTCAGTCCATATGAGATCCATGTACAAATAAAAAACGTGGTAGAATTTTACTAGTTCTAGAAAGCAGCACAGCTTAGGGTTGGCATCATCTGTACAGTTCTGCATGAACAAGCCGGCTGGGTGGGAATCCATTACGAATATGTATTCTACACCACTACAACGGCATATAGTAGTCTAAGCCTCATAGAGTTGAGCATCCCAACCCCAACCTACTTAAGTCTTTTCTGGCCTAAGACTTCTAGGTCTAAATAGGACCTAGGAACCAAGTGTCCGGATTTCCGTCAGTTTGTCCTTCCCATTATGTCGAGTTACGTGTACATTTCTTTCCATCATTCCTGATCTCTTTTCTCTCTCTGTGTGTGTGTCTCTCTCTCTATTTTTTCTTCGACCATTGCTTGTCAAATGCCGCGATGCTTTTCTTCGCTGCGTCGAGCCTGTCTGTCTTGGCGTCTCTCTTCTTTGCTCCGAGTAACCTCCCGGTTACTGTGGGCTCTTCGCTGACATACCGATCCAGGATGGGAGAGGGTTGGTGGTAGTGGTGGCTTTTACCCCTGTGGCTAACCTCACATTAGTGTTCTGGTCGCTACCAAGCTGCTGAGCAGGATTCTTTGTGTTCGCTAAGTGCCGATCTTATGCAGTTGGGGGGAGCTGGAATCGCTAGCTACATCCAGCGCTGGCGGGGAATCAACTTACGGGTCGTTGCTTTCGGCCGTGAGCGTAAGCGATGGTGGGTACGAAGCTCTGGACATCGTGGCGAGTGCAGGTGTGAACAGTATCTTTCTCTTTTAATGACTGAGCAGGCTGGTATTTCGATCTTGACAAATATTTATTTGCTTCTGCGAGATACAATTCTGTATGGATTAGATGAATGGCATATTGACAACCTATCTCTCCGGACTACCTATTCTTATATAACACGAAATGTCCTGTGAATTCACAGGGCAATGATACTATCTGCGAATAACGGTCCTGGGCCATGTCCTAAGTGAACTGCTATCATCCACGATGCTGCGAATACTGAGCTTGAGCAGACCTGGCTATGGAGGACCCGTGGTTTGTGGCTAGGACCGGTCCTGCGCAGCTGCGCGTAACGCAGGACTCAGCTTGCCTAATTCAGGCACAGCCACCTTTGCTTTCGGAGCAAGGCAGCTCTCGAGTTAGGCAAAGTTTCGTACTCCATCTCCACCACTCGATCAAATAGTCTATCTCGCAACAGTATCTCAGATTAATTGTGAGGCGAAGGTCGAGAGCCAATCGATATATGTGCTATACTGTTATTATTTGATCCACTTGACGTGTTGAAATACATTTTCTACGACTTGTTTGTCGCTGAAGCCTTAGGCGCCACCGTCTCTCTCACCATGCCGCTTCAGACCGATCCCCGGCCACAGGATTATTGCAGTCCGCTGCATCTCGATGATCGTATAGCCAAGATGCCGCCTAAGACCGAAAATTCACCTAGCCATCAACTCGTTGGTGATGATCACGCTGATACCGGTGATATCTATTCCCTTGATTTTGAGAGGACAGTAAGCACGGATAGTACCGACGCTATGGTTACGAGCAGCGATATTTATCACTCGGGTGAGTCAAGCCCTATAATTCTCCATTCCTAAGAAGACTCTTATTGATTAAAGTCGGAGTTTTTATTAGACATTTTACTTAACACTCTACCTGACACTCTAATACCTGACACTCTACTTAACACTTTACCTAACACTTTATTTAACATTTTACTTGATGTTCTACCTAACACTCTACCTAACATTCTACTTAATATTCTATTTAACACTCTATTTGACATTCTACCTGACATTCTACCTAACACTCTACTTAATACTCTACTTGGTGCTTTATTTAATATTCTAACTGATATTCTATTTTTAATTTTTAATCCCAAAAAGCGGAACGCAGGAAGCCTTTCCACCCACCTCCTCTTACACAGAATTAACACGGAAGCCGGTACAACCAGTTATACTGGCTCAATAAACTATAAAGGATTAACTGATATTCTATTTAACATTTCCCTTAACACTTTACTTAACATTTTACCTGGTATTTTATTCAACATTCTACTTGACATTCTATTTAACATTTTACTTAATATTTTATTTAACATTCTACCTAACACTCTACTTAACACTTTACTTAATGTTCTATTTAACACTTTACCTAACACTCTATTTAACACTTTATGTAACACTTTATTTAATATTCTACTTAACACTCTACCTAACACTCTACCTGACACGGCTGGAATAACATGGGAATTTGCTTTCGATAGTATCGACACTGTGTCTTTACATCTGTGGGATCCCACGGATAAAGACCAGTTGAGTGGGCAGCGTCATGATGCTATTTCCGAATCAAACAACGATCTTGACTCCAATTCACTCTATGTTATGCCTCCGGAAGAGCTATTGGCCAGAGAAAAGTCGAAAGAGCAGTACCATACGGCTCCTACTAGATTGAATTACGAATCTAGGTTATCTCAACAAATGCCTAAGGAGAACAGTTCGGTAGGAGGCTTAGGAAGTATGGATTTTGAGTCGCTTGACTTTTGCCGGTCTGATACAGGAGCCTCGCCCAACATAGCAGTCGACAGTGAATGGACGCCGACATCATCAAGCGACGACGGTTCTACTATTGATAGTGGAGCCAATGAGGTACACAAGGAACGGATCTTAAGCCAAATCATTGTGGGAATAACCCAATGGCTTCGATCCAAGTTCATCCAACTTCATATGGGTAGAGGTGACACTACAAGTGGTCCATCTGACGGCGAGAGCGCATCATCTGGCACGCCGACCCAACCGTCGCAGCCTCAAAGCCAGCTGATACGGAAAAGAAAGCGGCAAGATATAGATGAGGATGAAGGCGAGGCCGATGACCAGGATACTGCCAGACCTCCAAATCCTGATGCCGGCGATAAAGGCAAGGAAAAAGAGATGGTGAGATTTGCTTGCCCATATTTCAAGTGCAACCCGATGAAGTATCAACAATGGCCGATCTGCCCGGGACCAGGATGGTCCGACGTCCATCGAGTCAAGTAAGTATCATAGAGGGCGTGTGAGATTATGAGGCTGACTGTGGCATGTAGAGAACATCTGTACCGTAAACACCAACAGCCAAAATTTAGATGTGCACGCTGCGGGGAGCACTTCAATTCCCAGCAGACTTTTGACGACCACCAAAGAGCTGCTGTGGTGTGCGAACTTAGACCCAGTCAGCCAATAGATGGTTTCGACGAAGACCAAGCGAAACAACTTAAATCGAGGAAGAAGCCTCGCCATATTGTCTCCGAGGTCGATAAATGGAGAGCCGTCTTTCAGATCTTATTTCCTCATATCCCGGCTGACACAATCCCATCTCCTTGTACGTGCCTAGTCCCGCCAAGATTTGATCACACTTATTCCCTGACCAGCCGAGCAGTTTATGATCCCGAAGAATCAGAAGCAAAAACGCAGAGAACTTTAAGCGAATGCAAAAAATATGTTCTTCGTGAATTACCACTACGGCTGCGAGCAGTCATGCCCCACGAATACGACAGAGATCTGCTGATTGAATTGACAATGGGCATTGTAGGAGACTTATTCCGGGAATTTCAAGATCTTCGTAAAATAACCCCACCAAATATATCACCAGAACCAGGCGAATCGCAGGGCAATACAGACCCTAGTCCGTCCGAGCCCTTGCCCGAGCCATCATGGTTCGGTTCGATGGACAACGGCGGGACACTCTTTGATCCATCAGACCCGGACTTGATCTTTCGTGATTATATCGACTTTTCCATGCCTGATGGCGGCCAGATTGGCGATAATCCCGAATTGTTAGCAGCCTTGGAAGGCTGCCCACGAAGGTCGTCCGATTCCGGACCTGGGTTGAATAACCCTGAGCAAACAACAAACAGGACTCGCATTGAGCGAAACTTTTATGAATCAATAGCACTTCCCATTCATAACGATACACTAAACCTAGACAAGGAGGATACAGTACCAGAAAGACGTTGATAGGATACTTCTAGCAATATATTTACGAACAATTGACGCTTTGCTCGGGGAAGGGGGGGGGGGGGGGGTGTTTTTTTGCTAATTGGGGGGGGGGGGTTGTGTTGGGGGTGGGGGGGGGGGGAAAGAAGAGGGGCGTGGGGATTACGATGTTTGGCGTTACCACGCC